>MNAD01001469.1:0-10476 GCA_001895945.1 Trametes pubescens | reverse complement strand
CCTGACCGGCAGGTACAGAAGCTGCTATCTCCGGCCCGGGCGGACATCCGTGTGCCAATACCAGCAACTTCTGAACGTTTCGTGTCCGCGCGAACCTTCTACAGGCCTCGTATAAAGGTCGCGACGATAGCCCAGTAGACACCAGCAACTCCACACAACAACCTCGACGTCCTCACCAATACACCTCATGTCTGCATCTCGCCCAACTACCTGGCGCGTCACCGGGTACGTCTTGTTCGCCTCCCATCCTTCCCAGCACCGCTCACACCACACCCAGTGCCTCCCGCGGCATCGGCCTCGAAATTGTCCGCCAGCTGCTCGAGTCCCCCGACAACCTCGTCGTCGCCGCCTGCCGCACGCCCGACAAGGCGACTGCGCTCAGCGCTCTCAAAGACACCGTGAAGGGGACGCTGCACATCGTGCAGCTCGACACAAGCGACTTCGATAGCGTCCGTGCGCTCCCCGCACAGCTCGAGCCCATCCTCGGGTCGACCGGGCTCGACTACCTCATCAACAACGCCGGCATAGTGCGTCCTCTCTTTTCCCTGCCTCTCTCCCCACGCTCTCCTGACAGCCTTGGTCTCTCGCGTTCCCCGCAGGGCGCGGACGACACCGCGTTCAAATTCGACCCAGAAAAGATGCTCACCGTGTTCCGCACGAACACGATCGGGCCCGCGCTCGTCTCGCAGGTGACGCTCCCGTTCCTCGAGAAGGGCACCGCGAAGAAGATCCTGCACGTGTCGAGCACGCTTGGGAGCATCGCGAGCTCGGACGAGTGGGGCGCGCACGGCGCGTCGTACTCGATGAGCAAGTCTGCGCTGAACATGCTCGTGCGTACCCCTGGTCATGCCGTGTTTGCGCGGGGTTGCTGCTAATTGTGGTAGTCTAGACGTATAAGCAGAAGGCTGAGCGTCCGGACCTGATCGCGATCACGCTCTGCCCGGGGTGGGTCAAGACGGGTATGTTGCCTCTCTATATGCGCGAGAAAATGGCCGCTCACATGCATGCTCCCGCACACCAGACATGGGCACACAGGCCGCGAAACTCGAGCCCGCGGAGAGCGTTGCGGGCATCCTCAAGGTGATCACCACCGCGACCAAGGAGGACAGCGGCAAGTATATTCGCTACAACGGGGAGATAATTCCGTGGTAAGATAGAGTAGATGTAGAGGACGGCTGTATCGAGCGCATACAGCCGTGTATTCGAGGGCTGATAATAGATAACTGTACATCAGCGATGTGTGCAGCTAGCTTCCCGTCCGTGTCGTCTTTCGGCCTCGCAAGTTGTTGATACTGAAAGTTCCTCAGAGGAGTTGGGAGTTTGTGTAAGTCACCCTCCGCCAATAAACGATTCTATAACACGCTCACTATATCATACGTTCTCTCCACGTAGGCTGTTGGGCGCGGGAGACAGACACGCCTCTCGTAAACCTTATCACGAACGTTCAAATTCGGCGCTAACGAACCTGCGCACCTTGAACTCAACCACGACCGGCACTGTTGCGGTTATACGTGCTCTCTTCCTGCGACAACCACCTCGCCGCCCATACACGCCGCCGCCGCCTGACCAATCGCCAAGGATTCGAGCTGAACACGATGTCTCTACCGCTGCAAGATCATGATGCCTCGGGCGCGTTTCTGGTTTTTTGAGTCAGCCTCGCTCCTCCTGTGTGCATCTGACTGGTTGTGTTCAAACGTATGCTGACTCACGCACCTCAGGAAGCCCGCATCGTTGTCTCGCCATGCCCGTACAGGTGGGCTTGTATACTGTTCCTGTTTCCTCTTGCGCCGCGGTCCCACAAGCGGGCGGCCGTATGTGCGTACTAGACAACTCATCCGTCTGCTTCATCCATCAAACCCTGGCGACACGCATACTCCGGGGTACCACTTCCCAGATAACCGGAAGCCCGCGCGGTGCATTGTCGCCAGTCATACCTTGTGTGCTGATCTCACGCGCATATGTCATACCGCGATCTGTCGTTTAGTGAGTCTCCAGGCTATCGCTATTTTCCTGCTCACAAACACCCCAAGCGAGGCAATTCTGCAGGATGTGTATAAATCGACCCTAGGCCATATCAACTTTCTCGCATCCACCCAGTCCCTTCGCTTCAGAGACAGGTTTGAACACACTATGTCCGCTACAGCCCGTCCGGCCACCTGGCTCGTCACCGGGTGCGCACCCCCCTTTCCCCTTCCACCTCCTCGCCTCCCCGTCCAACCTTGTCGTCGCTGCCTGCCGCACGCCCGACAAAGCGACAGCGCTTGCGGACTTCAAGACGGGCGCAAAGGGCACGTTGTACATCGTGCAGCTCGACGTCAGCGACTTCGACAGCATCCGTGCCCTCCCGAAACAGCTCGCGCCCATCCTCGAGTCTACGGGGCTCGACTATCCCATCAGCAACGCCGGCATCGTACGTCCTCCCCTCTTTCCTCATTCCTATGTGCTGCATCGACTGACCCCACGCAGTGGATCCACGACACCGCCTTCACGCTCGACCCCGACGCGCTCCTCACGCTCGTGCGTACGAACGTCGCCGGCCCCGCGCTCCTCGCCCAAGTCGTCCTCCCCCTCCTCGCCGCGGCCCCGACGAAGAAGGTGCTGCACATCTCGAGCACCGGCGGCAGCATCGGGAGCGTTGCGCAGATCCCACGCGAGTTCGCACGCCTGGCGTCGTACCCGATCTCCAAGGCCGCGCTGAACATGCTCGTGAGTTTGCGTGCGCTCCGAGTCATTCGGGAGATTGGAGTGAAGGGCTGACGGGAACGTGCGGGCAGGTGTGCAAGCAGAGCGTCGAGCGGCCGGACCTCACAGTGATCGCGCTGTGCCCGGGGTGGGTCCAGACGGGTGCGTTGTTCATGTTCGCGCTGCCACACTACGTTGCGGCATGGCTGACGGTTTGCCGCAGACATGGGCGGCGAGGGCGCGGTCCTGACGCCCGAGGAGAGCGTCGCGGGCATCATCAAGGTGATCACCACCGCGACGAAGGAAGAAAGCGGCAAGTTCCTGCGGTACGACGGGGCGAGCGTCCCGTGGTGAGGCGGACGAGACGACGTATACATCCTGTCTTTGAAACATTGTAAAGTATATTAACACCTCTCGAATCTCAAGCTTCCCTTTGCTTCCATGATACGGCTCTGCATCATCGCCACTGTCGGAATAACGCTTCGTCGATTGCCTATAACGCCCCACCGCAAGCTTCAAAATTCTGGGTAAGATAGCACCGGGGTAGAAGCAACTCACTTCTCATAGCCCACGCGCGAGCGGTCCGGGCTCACCACGGCACGATCTCGCCCTTGAAATTGAAGAACTTGCCCGAGTCTGCGAGCGTGAGCCCCTCGATCGTCTTCAGCACACCCGCAACGCCCGTCTCGACGTCATTCGGCGCCTCCTCCCCGCCCATATCTGCCAACACCTCCAATGAGCACATACCCCCATCGCGAAGAGACGCACGCACCCGTCCTCAGCCACCCCGGGCACATCGATATAAAGATAATATCCGGCCGTTCCTTCTGCTGCTTATACGTCTACCCGCCCGCACTCAACTTCACAGCCCAACACAGAACAGCGAAAGAAAGACGCACCACCATGTTCAACGCAGCCTTGCTGATCGCATAACTCGTCGAGCGCGTCCCAAACCCGTCCGCCCCGAGGCTCCCCAGCGTGCTCGACACGTTCACGACCGTCCTACCCTTGCTCTTCTCGACCAAGGGCAGGAACACCTGTGTGATGTATGCGGGCGCGATGACGTTCGTTGCGAACACGGCCTGCATCACCTCCGGCTGCAGCGTCGACGGCGCATCCCACTCTTCCACGTTCTGCCACACACGCCCACCGGTTCAGCGTCACACACAAGAATACGAGAGCGGGGATGGACGCACGATGGCCGCGTTATTCACGAGGAAGTCCAGCCCCCGCTCGCCTACAATCTCGCCCACGACCCCTACCGCCTCCCTTACACTCTGCCGGTCCGTGATCTCGAGCAAGAGGACATGCACGCGTCCTTTACCCAAGTCGGACTGCACGAGCGCGTTGAGCGCGTCCGCCTGGGCTGGGTTGCGGCACGCGGCGAGGACGGTATTCGCGGGGCTTTCGAGGAGCTGCTTGGTGAGCTCGAGGCCGATGCCGCGATTTGCGCTGGGGAGTGATGAGAAGTGAGTAAGCGGAGGTAGGCGGAGGAGGGAGGAGGGCGTACCCGGTGATGAACCAGGTGTATGTCTGGGTTTCTGCCATAGGGAGAGATACACGCAGAGGAGGCGAGTGGGGGCGCGACGCACGCTCGGTCCTTATAACGAGCAGCGTGGGAGGGTTCGCAGGCGAACATATCATCCGCTGGTAAGGGTGGACGTGAATTGGCTGCGTACTTTCACAGGAGACGTGGACGTCCTGAGAGTATCTGCAAGGCTTGTATCGAGTCACCGGTGCGCGGGTATGCACCACCGCGGTGGGTTTCCCGATTTCTGTATAGAGCAGCGCGTCGTTCATGTCCCTCTCCGCGCCAGCGTTCAGGGCAGAGTGAGCGTGTACAGGAGAAGGAACAGCCGAACATCCTTGTCTTGAAATCGCAGCCTACATGTCCACCACTCGCAGTGGTAAGCTTTCGACGCAACATGGAAAGTAGGACCGCCCACGAGCATGTCCAACGTACCCATACCCGAATGCGTCAAGCGGTCTCCTAATCGTCTTCCACGCGCTGCGATCGACGAGGCGCACAGGGACAAGGGCGACGGCGTTCGCGTTGAGGACCGCGCCTTAGCCTGCCACGTCCATTCTTCGTCCGATATCGGCGAGCGTGTCGATATACGCCCGGCGGGGTCGTGGTTGACGAGGTAGTTACTGCCGACTGCCAGGTCTGGCTATTCCTCACGCTGCACACACGTCAGCAACCCGCACCATGCACCCCGCGCCTCCACAACGATATCAACGAGAAGACTCGGGAGCGCATCTAGCTTAGTCTAGTGATCGCGTACAACGCCCAGGGCTCACCCGCGCTGCAGACATGCACGCTCGTCTTCCGAGATGACGCTCGTCTCGAAGTACCGCGTCCTACTTCACAACGTCCATCACGCGCCATGCACCAAACGTCTCGTTCTCCCCCGATAGCCTGCAGGTCAGTGCGTGCATACGGCGGGGGTGTAGCGGAGCGGGGCCTCGCGGTGACGATGAGACGGTCCAGGCGGGACATCGCGCACAGACCGTAAGATGCCCACGCACCGCGACCTTGAGCGTGACGATGCACACCGTGTTCTTGACGGACACCTACAGCGCAGTCGCTTCAAACTCGACGCTCGCCTCGAAGAATCGCGTCTATGCTCCCGACGTCCCCCGACTCGGAGCGCCCCACGTCGAACTTCCACCTCTCTCCCGACGGCATGTAGATCAGTACATGCATACAACGTCATTATGACAGGAAGGAGACTCACCGCGGCAATGTCAACGACTCGGCGATCCAAGCGTCGTGCAGAACCCACTCGGTGCCTACGCGCCGCGCCGCGTGCTCTTGACGGACGCCCATGGCCAGTAGCTACAGCGCAGCCGCAGTCGCGGTCCTGAAGTCCGCGGGGCGCGGCACGCAGGGTCCTCGAATAGTAGCCACCCGGCCCGTGATCCTCATACCTGGGCCAACTCCGCAACGAGGCAACCTGACACGACGGGGATTCGCCCGTTTCCTTTGGCTGAAAAGGAGCCAAAAATCCCACCGGCGTAGTTACCTTTTCGTAAGTTGTCCCTATTTGCAACGAAAAGCCTTCGAAAAGGCTCGCGCACGTGACAGTTACACGCAAAGGTAAGCCTTTTCTACAAGTTTTCTGAGAACGAGAACGCGCTAATCCCCGTCGTGTGAGGAGACGCACGCGATGGCGACGTGGAGCAGTGACCGCTTGATGCCCTCGTGCGGCGTGCCCGGGCCCCTTGACGGACGCTGCCGTCACGTTCGCAGGGGCGTGGCGAGGCGCGCGTACGCAGGGGCTGAGTCGAGCAGCAGCCTGGTGATCCTCACGCCAACTCCGTAGCGAGGTGGAAATTGCCCGCGCGACGGTGGGTGAGGTGTACTGCCCGGCGAGGGACGTGGCGCGTCTGTGACGGCGGGACTGTAAGATGAGATTGGCAGCGAGGACCTTTCCTAGCATCGGCGGTTTCAGAAATTGCTTAATGCTCTTGGTCGCCTTGCCGTTTCGGATCTTCGAGCTCGGGACGTTTCGTCTGTGTGGAAATGCCAGAGCATCAGCAACAGCGACGTAGGGCTACCAGCATGCAGACAACGACCTACCGACATCAGGATCCGCGCTCCAAACCCTACAGCGAACGAACTCAGCGTGACAAGGTACGCCGCTCGCAGAAACCCGCTCACCGCTGCTCACTTACTCTCCTTCCCCGCAGACTCCAGAGCCTCGCGCGGTATCGGCGTCGAGCCCAATGCTGTCTGTGGCTCGCCGAGGAGAGTGGTGGGCACATACCGTAGCGCCGAGCCTGAGCACACGCGGATTGCATCATGCGAGGAGGAGCGGAGAGATCTCGTTGGAGGTTCATGAACGAGCATGTCGGGACCCGGGCACCGGGAAGGCGTCTGGGCAATGGTGCATCGTACGGTGGAGGAACAGAGTCGAGTCTTCCATCGTCGCTCCGACGGAGAGCGGCGATGTGGGTGGAACACCTGGGCGACACCCCACGGACATCCGATCTGCGCTCCGACCCTGACAGCGGATACACTCACCGTGAGAACTGCACTGTTCGCAGCACTGCTGTTTACTGAGGCAGATAGCGGAGGCGTACCGTAGCACTACCCTTGAGTCTATGCGAGTCGTACCGCGCGCGGAGGGACGCAGAGACCTTGTCCGAGTCGGGAGTGCGCAAGATGCACATGCGTAAGCTCTTCCAAGCTCGGTCACCGGAGGGGTGGTTGGGGCGGCGTGGATTGTACCGTGGAGGAACGGAAACAGTTTTTCAGTCGTTTCCCCCGCCGCGGCTCTGAGCAGCTGAGATCGTCCTTGCTGTGCGCCGTTCTCTGAGAATGCATATAGTCAGCATATACAGGGAAGATGGCATGGCTTATCACTCACGACATCGACGCTCGACTACATACTCTAGCGCGCTTCTACGGACGGCTGACTCGGAGCGCCACCTCACATCAGACACTAGATCTATCTACAACCCCCGTGCAGGCTTGGACAAGGGAAGCAGCCACGGGCGACAGCGCGAGGGAGCAGATCGACGTCCGAGTGAACCCTAACGTTGGCGCAGGGCCGATGACGTACCGCGTTCGTCGCCGTGCCCGTCCAACACACACTTTGCTTGACTCGCCGTCTACCGTACCACCTCACCCGATGCTTCTCTATCCAGCCCTATCACGATGAACGCTCGTACTCAGCGTCGCGACCCCGACGGACGACTCGCTGCCATAGAGCGCTCTCCGACGCACTGATGACCTAACACAACCCCTGCAGCTACCCTCCCATACACATATCTCCTGCGCATACATATCGCCACCTCACCTCGGTCAATACAGCTGTCTTCCTTAAAGCAGGCGTACAAATCGCAGCACTCCGCCTCGACAAACCGCTCCCACCCGCTCGCCTCAAACCCAACACCAACCACGCTCAGCACGCACCACCGCCCACCATAGCAGCCCCCAACTCGGACGAGGGCGCGTCAAGATACAACGCCCCCTCCTCACTCCAAGTCTTCAGCGCAACCCAGTGCTCGGAACAGTACTCATACACGGTCCCTACCATCGCACGCACGGCCCCAACCAAAGCCCGAGCCACGCACGCTCCGCGTCTCCGCGTCTACCACGGGATCTCCTCTCCGTTGTGGCGCAGATACTTCCCGCTGTCCGCCGTCGTCGCGTCCGTGATCACCCTGATGATCCCCGCGACGCTCTCCTCGGGCGTCAACACCGCGTTCTCGCCGCCCATATCTGCGGGGAACCTCAGAACCGCCGCATATACAGGGTAGTCGTGTGAAGTACGCACCTGTCTGCACCCACCCAGGGCACAGCGTGATGACCGTAAACTCCGGCTTCTCGACCTTCTGCTTATACGCCTATCCTCCCACAACCCCACATCAGCCCTCATCCCTCCCCACCCACCCACTCAAAAAAAAACACGCGCACTCACAAGCATATTCAGCGCCGCCTTGCTCACCGCATACGACGCCACGAGCCGATGCACGCGGTTCCCCATGCCCGCGACGCTCCCCATGCTCCCCGACGTGCTCGACACGTGCAGGATCTTCCTCGTCCGCGCGCGCTCGAGCAGCGGCAGCAGCACCTGCGCGAGCAGCGTGGGGCCCGCCGCGTTCGTGCGCACGACGTCTAGGAGCGCGTCCGGGTCGAGCGTGAACGCGCTGTCGATCACCGCCTGCCCGTGCCCCTCTTACCTCAGTCACTGTTTTCTTTCTACAAGGGAGAGAGAGGTGGAGGAGGGTACGTACGATTCCAGCGTTACTAACGAGGTAGTCGAGCCCGGTCTCCCCAAGGATGGGCGCGAGCTTCGGCGGGAGCGCGCGCACGCTGTCGAAGTCGGACACGTCGAGCTGCACGACGTGCAGCGCGCCCTTCGCGCTCGTCTTGAGGGCTGTGAGCGCGGTGGCTTTCTCGGGGGTGCGGCAGGTGGCGACGACGAGGTTGGTGGGGACGGCGGCGAGCTGCCGCACGAGTTCGAGGCCGATGCCGCGGTTCGCGCTGCGGGATGGGGTTGGTGTGGTTTGGTTTGATTAGCATATGCATATGCGCGGGACGGAGACGAGGCCCAAGGGCGTACCCGGTAACGAGCCAGGTAGTTGGGGACATGCTGTATACGATTGGGTCCGTGCGAGAGGGTGTGTGTGATGCGAAGACGTCCCCACGACCGTAGTTTGATTTATAGGCATTCTGCGGGACTTGCTCGCTTACGGAGACCTGGGAGAGGTGCGCCATCGAGGGCTATTGCTATCGCTAAGCGTGTGCCGCGATGCGTAGACCGACGCGTCGACATACGCTTAGCAATATGTACGCGGGAGCGCGCAGAGGTTATAGAGTGTAAGTAGAGTCGGACACTGGCCCATGCGAGGTATGCGAGGGTTCTCGCGAGCGTTGCCGGGCGGTATCTGAGGCAAGCGTCGGACGGCATCATCGCCGGCTCGGAGAGTCGACCTCGAAGTTGGCTGTAGGTGTATGGTGGCTTAGCAAGTGTGTCCAATCGAACTTCCGGTCTGGGCGGGATACGACATATGTTCCTTGGGGCGGTGAGTCAGCACTGCCACTGCGGCCAGTCATATCCCGGAAAGTCGCCATGGATGGATTCCGTCGTCGGGGGTGACAAGCAGCAGGCAGCACCATATAAAGGGGATCAGCGAAAGTGGCCTGCGCACGTCTCGATGGTTGGTGCTGCCGTACCGGCGTGCCACTGTGCGGTCTATGGGCGCGAGAAGCACCTATCAGTAAGAGGCAGGTAATGTGATCAACCCCAGTCGGTGATTCATCAGATGAAGTGTGCGTACTGTGTACTCTGAGTTGCTACAGTATCCCCGCGCAGACGTTGAGTACTGACGCGTTTGTGGTGCGCGATAGAGGCGCCGGTGGCAGTTCGATTCAAGCTGCGCAAGTTGTCACTTGAAAGCTGCGACGAAGTAAGAGGACTGCGCAAAGTACATCCAGTAAGCATACATGCGCGCAGGAGCTCAATGTACACAATCTTGTACCCCAAGGTGATGCTGGTGCCGGACGGGCATGTTCGGTGGTAGCGATTCAATGACGCGGTGTAATAAGTTAAGTGAGTTTGTATTGTCTGTAATTTGCGTCGTGAGGATTCCCTTGAGAGTAGCATGCGCTATGTATGCAAGCAACCTGCTGGTCGACAAGTACTAGTGGTACTGTGGTAGAAAGCAGAGAGAAAGTCGCTATCGACGCGCTCTTGGTGGGCGAGACGAGTACCGAGGATCGATGGCGTACGCCGGCCATAATTTCTTGCGGCTCAAGGCGTTCGACCCGCCGAACCACGTGTCCAGCCCGGCGCTGCAGGCGCACGGGCACTCCAAAGCGAATATGGCGCGCTTCTGCCGCGCCGTCCTCGACCACGCGCCGCTGGGATCGTTCCGGCAGCGGTTCTTCGCGCATGAACCTACAGATTGTCCGGAATGCGGTGTACTGCAAGACCGTGCGCACGTCCTCTTCAAGTGCTCGCGCTACCGCCGGTGGTGGGAATTACGAGGAGAATTCGAATTCCTGCTACGGGTGAGCGCATACCGTGAGCTCAACGGATTTCTTACCACGAACGAAAGCGCGTTCTCCTTTGAGGATGCGCCGACTTGAAGTGAAGAGTGGATCGGAAGCACGAACCACTATTGCGACAGCGAGCCGATATGCGGCGAGCCCAGAGCCCTTAGATGTCGGCACCACAGGCTGAGAGCACTCGCCATCCACCGTGCAAACAATAGATAGACACGCCGCACCTGTACTACGTATGAGCGGGATATAAAAGCTTGATCTCAAAAAAAAAAAAA
>MNAD01001468.1:0-11965 GCA_001895945.1 Trametes pubescens | reverse complement strand
TCGGAGTCGGCGGCGAGGTTCGCGACAGCGGGCCGGTTAGGGCAGTCGCGTGCGATGTGGCCGGGCTTGTTGCAGACATAGCAACTGCCGGGCGCGTTGCGGAATTTTGGGTCGTTCTGGCGCGAGCGGCGCGGCTGGCGCGAAACGAGCGCGGTGTCGTCGGGATCGACCGAATCGGGAGACGAGTCGGGAACGCGGCGCGCTTCTTCATCGACGAGGGCGCCGATGACGTCGAGGAGTTTGAGGGTGCCTGGCGCGGCCGAGAGGGTACTCGCGATCGAGGCCCAGGACGGGTGGAGGTTGTATATGAGGACGTCGATGACGTCATCGTCGCGGAGGGAGACGCCGATGGCCTTGAGGCGGTTCGCGAGGTCGGTTACGTGGTTCGTGTACTCGCGGATGGGGGCGCGCGGGTCGTGCGCGGTGGTAAAGAACTCGCGCTTGAGGGCGATGCGGTTCGCGCGGGAGTTCTTCTCGTAGACACCCCGGAGGGCAGACCAAGCTTCCGGACCGTTTTTTGCGTCGCGAATGTAATGGTATTGGTCCGGGTTGACGGTAAGGCCTATTATGGTAAGGGCCTGCTCCGCGGACTTGTCCCACTGCTCGCTCTTCTCGCGAGTGGTCGGGCGCTCTTCGGTGCCGTTGGCGACGGACAGGCAACCGGCGCGGCGCATAACCATCTGGACGGCGAACTTCCAGTCCTGATAGTTGTTGGCGGAGAGCTTCGGGACGGACGAGAGGAGGGAATTGATGTTTTCGGCGGCCATGGCGGAGAGATAAGATAAGAGAGCGAATAGATCGGGTAAGCGAAGACGAATTAGGAAGGCGAGGGCAAAAGTCGGCGACTAGGGTCTGAGCGCAGGGCTCATAACCTGTCAGGAGTCCCGAGGGGAGTGGTGAAGAAGTGAATTAAAGTGTAGAGAACGCGGCCTATGGCCGCGCACTTATATACTAGTTACAAACGAAAATTCTAGTACTACCTAAGTAATCGCTTAGTCAGCGTATCCTAATCGTGAAACTATCCGAACTTTCCAGCGCTAAATCGCGCATTCTAACATAGGGCCTTGAATATTGACGCAGCGGGGGATGGCGCTGGAGCAGCGGCCTCGTGGTTTCGCATTTTCACGGTTGCGTTTTGCAAACACTGCGATAGACGATGGGTGTGGTAAGAGGGCGCGGCGGTGAGATTGGTGCGAGAGGACGGGGGGAGTCGTGGACGGCGGGGCTGGAAGGGATTCAAGTTGCGGGAGTGACGTACGAACGTGGCTCATTAGGTGAGTTGGGCTGGGCAGGCTGGGGGCTGGACGCATAGCAGGTCAAGCCACTGGGTGGGCGAATCGCTTGCCGTGGTTTTACCCGTGAGCTGGTGTCGTTTAAACTGCGTTGGTGTGCTGCCAAGAGATAATACAAGCAATAGATATATAGAGAATAGTTGGTAGGACGAAAACGAGAACGAACGGTGCGAGAAACAACGAGTGATGAACGAGATGGGCGAGTGATGTGATGGAGAGGAGGAGGAACGATGGGATCCTAAGAGAGGAGAGCTTAAAGTTCTATGCTGAGCGCGCTCTAAACGTTGAACGCCCGTGCTTGGCTAGACGCTGCCAGAAGTCAGCCTCTTGGTTACTCGTCTTCGACGCTACTAAGAGCATGCAGCCCCGCGACTACGAACAAACACTCAATCAGCATTCCAAAAAGTAAGCACTGAGCACGGACCGGATGCTTTGGAAGCTGTATGGATGTTCGGCGAAAATGTGTTCGAGCGGAGAGAAGTGGGGAGCATCGTCAGGACAGCGTGCGAGTAGCGGAGCCTAATATCAGGTTCTGTGCGACACATGCGGTCCTCTTACGTCGTATGCACAGCCAGATGAGAGCCTTCAATGACATCTTGTCACAGACCGCAGAGACCGGAGTCAACTCTAGAATGGTTGTCGCTGATGGAGCAGCGAGCTGCGAATCCACTCCTTACTGTGCGGCTGCTCGTGGGGTGTTGGAAGCAGTAGGATCAGGAGCTGAGGAGCATTCACCAGTCCCCTACCTCTCTTGCTCCGTGCTCTACATATCTTCTTTTCCCGACACACCAAGGTTCTCCGACCTCATCCGGGCTGTACGTCAGGCTGGGTCCCCCCAGGGCCCTTCAGATATCTTGGCATGCCAGGATCTCATGTATGTGATGATCGGGATATACGTCGAGCTATTTTTTGACTTGCACAGAGCTCGGATTCCACATCTGGGGGCACCGCTGGTATCAAGACTAGAGCCGACCCCAATGAACACCTCGGGAACGGTGTAGACTACAGCGTTGTCGTGGAGGTCACCGTCGCGGTGGTGGTTGGGCTCGCGTTCGTATGGCTTACCGCGAGGGTTATCTCGCATCGAGGTGGCTTCAGAAGCGTAAAAGCACTATGGGGTACGTGAACACTATTTGGCACAAGCCGAAAATTTTCTGACCCTATAACTTACAGCTCGTCTTAGAGGGACACCAATACCAGCCACACACCAGAAGAGGTACTCGTCATTTGATGTGGAGGGTGCAGCACTCCCGCAAGGCCAGCTACAGACCCAGACGTCAGTTTACAAGGCAGCACGTCTCGGACGTCATCGAAACGCTGTGCCGAAGATCGTGGAGACACTGCACATCGGGACTGACGGAAACCACCCCGTTACCGTCTTACCAGCTCCTCCAAGCAGACCTACCTCACCTGTACACGCAGAACAAGATCCACTATCCCACCTATCATCACTCCCTGCATCTATGCGTGCTGATATCGCTTCTCGATCAACCCATCCGCTTGCTCGCCCAGAAACTGCGGCCAAAAGACATAGTGCTAGTCCATCATGCGCCTCTTTCCACACCACCAGCAGAGGCAGTCTATCCGCCGGGGAGGACGACGCTGGATACATAAGCGACATGACGATGTCAACACTCCCGCCATCCTACAGATGACACCGTTCGATACCGGATCAATCTGTTCCACTTCCTTCACCCTCTGCGGCTCCACCTTGGGACCTCAACACAGCCAATCTTGCTTTTCCACCATCTGCATTCATGCGATCAGGCCGTCGACTTCGAGACGTCGTTACCAAGGCGAGAAGTAGGGGCTCAGGCTCTAGACGTTGTTTCTCCGAACGTCGAGATGCCACCCTCGCGGCGTACACACAGGACGCAGGCGGGTTTGGAAATGTTTAAGATAGCAGTGTGGAGAGAGCACAATCACGCCAGCCGAAGAAGTCTACCGACGGCGGGGTGCGGCTCGCCGGTGGCCTGCTGGACATGCCGACAGAGGACGGACTGGAGAACCCGCACGAGGACTTCGCGGTCGACTTGGATTGCACTTCTTTGACATCGGCTCCTTCCTACCATACTGAATCATGACTGCGTATCATATGACATACTGCCTCTGTTCGCTCGTTATGAATACTCGTATTAAACCCTCAGAATAGCGATTTGCTATGGCCACTTGAACGTGTTCCGAGTTCCGACCCTTGTAGTCAGCAATTCATATACTTACACTCGTACCGCATCGCCGATTTAACTAGATGGAGAACGCAAGAAGGCGGAAGGGTGTGCGTGATGCTCTGGCTCCCATTGTGCCGGCCTGCACCGGCGGTCCCCCCACTAACCGCATTCCTCCATCCGGAGATCACCGAGAGGTTGTCGTTGCAGAACCGTTGCACATGATTCTGCAAAGAGCGGGGGCAAGGGTTCGCCAAAGTCGCTACTGGACACCGAGGCGCGGTATCCGGACATACTCGACATCGACGATCGATAGTCCACCCACCCACATGCCGCCGATCCCTAAGGACACGGGCACTTGGGTGAGGAGACTAAGCTGTGCGTGACCAAATGCACTGCCTTTCTCTGGCAGCTAGTATGCGTGCGGCGACAATGTGGTGTCCGTGTCGTCCGCCAAATCTGGAAACTGCAAGCCGTGAATGTGATGGGGAAACTTTGGCGTATCCAGGAAGCTGTTGGGCGTACCAAAGGAAGAACCCGCCAAGGCGCCGCCGACACCGCAAACTCATAACGATGAGCATGATCGCGAGAATGAGTGCCGCTCCGTCTATGGCGGTACAGATGATTTCGTCGACATTCGTGCACTGTCGCTGCACTTGTGGTGGACAACGTAGAGTTGTCGATGGTCTATGGCGCAGAGTGTGACTCGCGCACGCGCCGCGCGCTTTGCGCGCCACTCGTCGCATTGTCGTACGCGCACGACTTGGCCTCGCATAGCTCGGGCCATGGCGTCGCGCTTGGTTCTACGTACGGCTCGCGCCCCTGTGCTTGGACTGTTGGACCTCACAGTAGTATTTAGTTCTCCGTCTCCTCACTCCTCCTTTCCTCACCTCCCTTCTCACCCGTGTGCTCGAAAGGTAGCGTAGTACTTCTTCTCCACACACCTCCCTTCTCACCCGCGTGCTCGAAAGCCCCGGCTACATCGAGCTCGTGTTTCTTTTCTCAGGTCCTTCACCGTGCCACCCCGACACGCTCGCGCACGCGGTCCTGACGGCCGTTTCCTCAGCGCCACTCCAACCGTCGCTCCAATGCCATCCCATGAAGCCACCGACGGTGCGGGTTCGTCCACCCAGCCGGACACCACTCCCGGAACCTCCGCGGTCCCGGAGCAAACGAATTCGCAAGCTATCACCCTCACTCCTGATCAGCTTGCGCAGATCATCGGGAGAGCTCTCCAGTCAGTCACTCAGCTGCACACCGCGCCCAACGCCGACCCTCCTGCTCCCGCAATCACTGCCGCGTCTTTCCCTCAATTCGTCCCTCCGCCGGACGCAGCTACGGTAGCTGGTGCGTCTCTTCTTGACCAGTTTCCTTCTGTCAAGCAGAGTGTCCTTCTGGAGATCGCCCGACACGAGTTCGAGCCGAGCGATCTCTACAAGCTCGACTCGAAGTTTCGAGACAAGGCCGGGCGAGGAAGCCTTCTTGAGTTGAACGGCAATAGGATCACGCTCCGTGACCCGACTACAAAAGATTACCCCACCTTCCACTCTCTCTTCCCCCCACTAGTCACCTACTTCGACATCCTCTCCGCTTTCGCAGCCTCCAGCGGGAATGCAGCCGCGGTGTTGCAAGTCTCGCGCGGTGGGCTTCGCTACCTCTCTCAGCTCGAGGCTTTTCACGACGAGTTCCAGTGGTCAGCGGTGTTGACCTACCACATGGAATTCCACCATGAACGACTTCGCGAGATGTCTCGCGGCGATTACTCCGGCTGGGCGCGCATCGACCCTTCGCTACAAGTCAAGTACCTCATCGGGAAGGAACGCTCCCGTGCCACTTCGTCGTCAACCCGGGACCGCACGCCGCCAAAGCGCGACGTCTCTGCGGACATTTGTCGCATGTTCAACCGTGGCCAATGCCCTTCTCCTTGCCAGCACAAACGCGTCCACAAGTGCTCCTCTTGCAACAGCTCCGAACACGGCTCCTCCGCATGCACCAAGTCGACCTGAGGCGTCGGCAGGACGAGCAGCACTCCCGCCAGTGCTCCCTTGTCCACTGCTCGTCCTTGCCCACAGGATGAGCCTCCCGGTTTACATGCCCCACCTCGCGATCCGCTCGCCTCTCCTCTCGTCCATGCTGCTCTCTTCCCTCCCGGGCCCCCGCCAGCCCCTCGCCCCAACACAGATCCCCGCTGCAATTCTGTACTCCTCCGTTCCGACGACACACAGCGGGTGCCATCCACGTTGCACAAGGACGCTTGGGAACGCCACCTGACCGATTACCCAGACCGCCATTTTGTAGACTCGCTATTGCACATAATAGATTATGGTGCTTCTCTGGGATTCTCCGGTGCGCGTGTGTCCCAGTCCTGCAACAACTTGCACACCGCTCTCGAACACCTGTCCACTGTCTCCGCTGACATTGACGCCTTGATCCTACGATCCCGCCTCCGCGGCCCTTTCACATCCCCACCACTAGCCCCCGGGCCCTTCCGTACTTCTCCGCTTGGGGTCGTCTCGCGTCCGCGCAACCCTGCCAAGCTGCGTGTCATCCACCACCTCTCGTGGCCCCCGGGCCAGTCAGTGAACGATGGCATTCCCGACTCTGAAAGCCACATTGCTTACGAGTTCTTCGACTCCGCAGTGTCCGAAATCCGTCGCTCCGGACGCGGCACCCTGCTCGCCAAACTGGATCTCAAGGACGCCTTCCGCCACATACCAGTCCGAGAGCAGGACTGGTACCTGCTCGGCTGCCATTGGCTAGGCTCCTTCTACTACAGCATTGTCCTCGTGTTCGGTGTGAAGTCCGCCCCCTACATCTTCAACCTCTTCGCGGAGGCCCTACACTGGATCATCCAACGTCACATACCCGCCTCTCTACGTCACTATCTGGATGACTTCCTCCCCATCTTCTCACCCTCTACTCCCCTTCCCACAGCCCAGGCAGCCGTCGAGTGGACGATGGCACTAGGAGAAGAGCTTGGCCTCGAGTTCCAAGCTTCCAAGACCATCCTCCCTTGCACGTCTCTCGAGTTCTTAGGACTCGAACTTGACACAGATGCTATGGAAGCTCGCCTGCCGAGTGACAAGCTGGTCTACCTCCGCGGGCTCCTCACGCTCTGGGATCAGAAGCGCACCTGCCGCCTACGGGAACTGCAGAGCCTCATCGGCTTCCTGCAGTTCTCTTCCCAAGTCATTCCCCACGCCCGTGCATTCACGCGGCGGCTTACAGAATTCTCCTCCACCTTCTCCTCTCCCCACGCCATACGGCACATTCCGGTGTACGCTCGCGCTGACCTGCACTGGTGGTCAGTCTTCGCTTCGGCCTGGAATGGCATCCGGCTCATCCAGCCGACCCTTCCAATCGTGCACGTCTATACCGACGCCAGCGGAGCGGAGCGCAAAGGCATCGGAGGAGTATTCGGTACCTCCTGGTTCGCCGCGCGAGTGCCTCGTCGATTCCGCAAACATGACATCCAGTTCAAGGAGCTGTATGCCGTCGTGCAAGCAACGCTCCGCTGGGGACACCTGTGGAAGCAGCAACATGTGGTTTTCCACATTGATAACGAAGTCATTGTATGTGCAATTGAGACGGAACGCAATCGCTCGCGCGTTACAATGTCCCTCCTCCGTCTTCTCCTTATGCTCTCCGCCTGTCTCGAATTTTCCTTCTCATCTTCTTGGCTCTCCTCGAAACAGAATGCGCTCGCTGATGCCGCTTCTCGTTTTCAATATGCCCGTTTGTTCCAGCTCGCGCCATCCCTCTCACCCAAACCCTCGACGCCGCACCCCCCGAACATTGGTATGAAACACATGCTCACTACTCCCGTGCGGTTGCCTTCTACCTCTGGCACGGCCTGGCCACCAGCACCCGGAAGACTTACTCCACCGGGCAGCGCTCCTACATCGATTTCCTCCACCTCCACCCCGCCCTTCACAACACCGATGGGTCGTTCTTGCCGGCCACCCGACACGCCATCATGGAGTGGGTCGCCTTCCTCGGCGGCCGCAGCCTGCAACCGAAGACAATTAAATCCTACTTGTCTGCCGTTCGTTCCCTCCACGTGGATGCTGACCTGCCATTCGAAGTCTGCGAATCCCCCGTTGTTCAGCGCCTCATCCGGGGAATCAAACGCTACCACGGTGAACGCGCACGCAACCCGAAACTTCCCATCACCATCGAGCTTCTGCGGCACCTGTGCGGCCACCTCGCCTCCAGCTCCAGCCTGTCAGATGTGCTCTTCATGGCGGCGGCAACTCTCGCCTTTGCCGGCTTTCTCCGCTGCGGTGAATTCACACTAGAGCGCGAGAAGTTCAATCCGGCCGCACATCTTTCCCGCAGCTCGGTACAGTTCCTCCCATCTGGCGACTCCCCCACCCATCTCCTCCTCTCTCTTCCTTCTTCCAAAACCGACCCCTTCCGTAAAGGTGTCTCCATCTCCGTTGCCGCGGCGCCCAACGCCGCTACCTGTCCTGTTGCCGCCCTTCAGCGCCTTTTTCTCCTAGACCCCCGTCCTCCATCCTCCCCGCTTTTCTTTGATACCTCCACCAATCTCCCCCTTTCCCGTTCTCATTTCATCTCTTCCTTGAAGCGCCACCTCGCCGCCATCGGTTTGGACAGCTCGGGATACTCTGGCCACAGCTTCCGACGTGGTGCAGCCACTTCCGCTGCTACAGTGGGTTACTCCGATTACGAGATCCAGCAACTTGGTCGCTGGCGGAGCGACGCCTACCGGCTGTACATCGATGTCCCGCAGGACCGCGTCCTTCATCTCTCCTCCCGGCTCCATTGGGCCGATTCTCCAGCTCAGCCTTTCGAGCCTCCGGCTCTTCCCTTCGCACCTCCTCCAGACATGGCTTGAGCTCGGCCCCGGACCGGGGGCTCCACCCCCGCCGAGGTCCCGCAAGAGAGCGGTGGCGACGCGATCCGAATACATTCGCCCGCTTGCCCAGTCACACGGATGAAGCCATAGATGTGGTGGACAACGTAGAGTTGTCGATGGTCTATGGCGCAGAGTGTGACTCGCGCACGCGCTGCGCGCTTTGCGCGCCACTCGTCGCATTGTCGTACGCGCACGACTTGGCCTCGCATAGCTCGGGCCATGGCGTCGCGCTTGGTTCTACGTACGGCTCGCGCCCCTGTGCTTGGACTGTTGGACCTCACAGTAGTATTTAGTTCTCCGTCTCCTCACTCCTCCTTTCCTCACCTCCCTTCTCACCCGTGTGCTCGAAAGGTAGCGTAGTACTTCTTCTCCACACACCTCCCTTCTCACCCGCGTGCTCGAAAGCCCCGGCTACATCGAGCTCGTGTTTCTTTTCTCACCCACCCTTCCGCTTTCCCTGTTTCTGTAGTCCCTAGTGTTGCTCCGTCTCATGTACTTACTCGCCTCCGCCGGCTTGAGCTCGGCCCCGGACCGGGGGCTCCACCCCCGCCGAGGTCCCGCAAGAGAGCGGTGGCGACGCGATCCGAATACATTCGCCCGCTTGCCCAGTCACACGGATGAAGCCATAGACGTACTATATGAGTCGCCTCGGGCCCGCGTGAGGTAGAGTGACAAAAGCGAAGGCGAGCTGACAGTGCTGGGAGGATGTGAAATTAGTGCAAAATTCAGCACTGACTTTGCGGGTGTGCTTGAATGAGCGGTGACCCTTGAAATGTCACTCGCAATTGGGGGGTAGCTGTTTGCGTCGAGTTCCATGTGACCGTCGACTGGACGGAAGTGAAGGTAGGGGAAGAGACTCCGCTGACCACCCGGTTTAGAGAGCAACATAGCTGAGGACCCAGTGGAAGCTGGTGGGAGTAATGAGCCAGGCGTAGTCGACGCTGAGCCGGCCCGGGGGAGAAACCACGGCCGCATCTGAGATCTTGATCTCGTCGGAGTCGCGTGGGGACAACGTGGCCAAACAGGCGCTTACGTGCTTCCACCAACGGGCGCAGCTCGTTGCGAAAACGCATGCCCGTCCTCGACATCTAAATTCCTTCATTCTGCAGGAAGATATATTGTTCTCCGCCTTCTCAGGTACTACCCTCCAGCATGATCTTCCGCCAGTGCTAAAACGCCACTCGACTCGAATGCTATCAGTACTTATGGATATTGCAGACATGAGCAAGACGGAGCTCGGTGGACAGTCTTAGGACACATATGTGTAACTCCTCATAGTCAGGTGCGCACTGGACGACTTCATCGCTGCTACCCATCTGTTCTAGTCCTCATTTGGCACCGTGCGCGCGAGCCTATTTTGTGGAGAACATCCATGAAGACCGTTCCCCGTAAGCCTCCATCTCCTCATGGAGTCGTCTTCAACATGTTAATATTCCTTTTGTTCTGATCCTCGTCACATCGCGACACCTCCGCCATGCAATGGTTCTTTGTATGCCGTGGACGGGGCTGATCATGGACCATACAATCAGCGCTTATGTCGGTATTCACAATACCGACGATGGCCCCTGAGCCACAGAACGCCTTGACCTCAACCCATATATAAGACCTATCGTCGCCAACGCAGAACATACAAACCTTTTTAACTTCTTGCATCTCCTCGTGAGTCCTTCTACAGGTGAGTTCATATACCCGAATTCTGAGGGACGCTGGCCTGTCTACAACAACCAGACAGAATGGCACCGAAAGCAAAACATGATAGCTGGGAGCTCGACCTCTTTCACAACACCGAACCTCTCCACACGCACAGACACTGCAAGAACTGCTTCCGCATGCGGAGGTGCGAGGGTCCCAAGAGTGACATGGCGCTCCTCCGTTGCAGCCGCTGCTGCATAGCAACATACTGTGTACGTCCAAGCTCACCAGCTCCCCACGCGCGCATGTGCGCGACGCTCACGTCTTCGCCGCAGTCCAAGGAATGCCAGAAGGCACACTGGCGCGCGGGCCACAAGGACGCATGCGACTTCCACCACCTCGTGCGCGAGCGCGCCACCGCGCTCACCGGCAACCCCAAGGCCTGGTCCGACCTCGCGACGTTCATCGAGTTCCACCACACGACGCTCGTCAACTGCACGCTCGCGAACTTCCTTTACATGAAGCCGCTGCACCCGCGCGCCGCCGCCGAGCACATCGTGCACTTCTCGCTGAGGTATCGCAACGACCCCGCGCTGCCCGCGCACAAGAAGTTCGAGCCGCGCGGGGTGTACATCGCACACAGAGACGAGGCGATGCTCCCAGGCAATGACGGCGGCTACGCCGCGGTGTGGCGCGAGCGCGACTTCGCGATCAAGATGGGCAAGCGCGAGCTCGGGAGCGCGTACGCGGCGACGGGCGCGTACTATCTCATGGTCAAGTTTGGCGACGATGCAGAGGCAGGAAATATCCCGTTCTGGAAGCACTTCGGTATCGACGACTGGCGGTGGAACGCGCTGCCGTCTGTCAGGAAGCCTTGGGACATCTTCAAGGAGACGATCGAGGAAGGGAAGAAGATGAAGTTCTGCTGTGGCCAGCTGGTCGGGCTCGGGACGTGCTGCTGTGGCGGCTGGACGCACACGCCGGTACGTTCTCCGGCAGGTCGATGCATACAGTGCGTTTCTCGCGAGTATCGGAAGAATAAAACCATTCGTTTTCCCACCTGCATTATGCACTACTGCAGCTCCGCCTCTGCCCTCCAGATGCTGCGTAACCGCAGCGACGACGTTTGTACGCGAAAGAGTCTTCAAAGAGTAAATTTTTGGCATTTCTTACTGGCACGTCGGCCTCGCTCTAACTCTTGCCATAGACTACGTCATAAATAGTTGGCTCCAGGTCCCTCGACTCTCGCTAGCGACTGCCGGCGCGTCGTCATGACACATTGCTCAGGCGCCATAACTCTGCTCAATCCCCACTCCGTATCTCGTCGCTGCTGCGACCCTAAGCGAGTCGCTCAGGCACGCCATTGGAAATCGATGGAGCGTGGTTCATTCAACATGACACGGCGGGCAATCGTCCTGATCGGTAAAGATGATATTTGACAGATATTTGTCTGGCTTGCTAGCCTTTCTGGTCTAATCCAGCGCATTATCCAATCCGCTTATACGTGACATTCCGGCAGCGTTTCAGTCCAGTTTCGGTAGGATATCAGGTGGTCCGGTTGTGCGAAGTATCTTCCGAGAAGATATTGCGGGGAAATGATGTATTTTTGACGAATGTTAGCAGCTCAGAAATGATGCAGAAAGCTTGCATATCTGTACCATATAGTCTCCATGTCCTGGCTGCAGAAAGTCCAATGATATGTCAAATATCCTTTGTGACGGTGCTTTCACATTCTGGAACGAAGGCAATGGCTCAGAGAGCCCACATATCAGTCACCAACTCGACCTACTGAAATGTGACCTTTTGGACGTATTTCGCCCGAGTTGGAACTTTGCCGATATTCCACGAATCATCCGATACTATATCTCTCAGGTATGGACCAGAAATTTCACATTTACGTTGCATTTCATCTATCCTGGCGCACTGCTGCCCTGTCTCATTTGCTCTACATATACGTTCACCAGATTGGTGGCATATCGGAGTGTAAGAAATGATGC
>MNAD01001465.1:0-20151 GCA_001895945.1 Trametes pubescens | reverse complement strand
CACTGGCCATAGGAGGCATCAGGCTCAAATCGGAGCGCTTTTCCGCCGCAGGACTCCAAAATCTGTCTGCCACGGCAGAGAAGTTACGAGCATGCCGGAGGCTTACGAGACTCTTACTGCGCGGGAATTACGAGTGGGCAAGTTCTCCCTTTCTACTGCACATTTACAGACCGCTCACAACCTACTGGTTACATAGCCCCTCTGGAACCTCACTATCATCGGAATTAATGGTGTAGGCCGTGTATTCGGATGTGCTATTACGGAGCTGCACTTCGAAACTGATTGTGCTCCCGGTATGCAAAATGCTGTCCAGCTACGTTACATAGCTCACTTTTGCATACCCTAGGGCAGCTTCTCAGTATCTTGAAGAACTCGTTTCCCGCTCTACACTCAGTCACGGTCGTCTGTGGCGTTCTCAATAGCCTAGAACCCCCTTGGCTCCATGTCATAGCCATAAGTCGTCCAATATCTGGGATGCTGAAGACAATTATCCTGGAGCACAAACATTATTATGAGGAATGCGACTGCTGCAAAGCGGTTGTGGGCACAAGCGAGAAGGTGCCCGGTTCCGGGAAGCGGCTTCCGGAGCTGCTGGTTGGACTGATGAAGCTCACTATCCGCCTCGATGGCTGCGAGGACCCGGGAAGGTGCGCCACGTACACATTCTCTGCCTTGCCTTGGATGCGCGATGTCCTGCGGTTCGAGTATCGTGCACGTGGGAGTGATGTCTGGAAACTGTATACCTTACCCGTTGCGAAGTGATTATCCCCATGACTTACGCCTCGTTTGACACTCTGATTTCGTCGCTTTGATCCATGTCTTTCTCTACTACATACCTGCTTACTCGAAACTGTCTTCGATTACTTCACACCGAATCGATCTTCGTATGTACCCGGCTCAATAGCGCGCTATACTATTATGCATACTCCTTTTCCGTACTCCTTTTTCGCACCTACCTGACGGACGACGAAGTCCCGTAGCAGTTCGTACGCACGAATACGTAGTACTCACCACAGAGGCTCAGATGCATGGACTATACGAGACTCACCGGGATGTCTATACGATATGTACATATCATGGACGATGCTCAGACTCGGGAGACACAAGATTTTGTTGACGGACCGGAATATTATATACACGGGGACAGTCGGTACAATGCAGAGGGAACGCATGGAGCACCTGTGCAGGAGCCAGGGACAGGGAACTACGTATACGACTTGTAGCCTTCCGGTCACAGCATTTCCGAGAGCTGCGAGCATAGCATCACCACACACGGAGAACAGGGCACAGGAGATTGCATACGGGACGCACCAGGGTATCTGCGGGGATGTCGAGGCTGGGCTCTTCATCTGCGATGCTAAGAGAACGTTAGTGATGGTCGTTGTAGACGCTTTTACAAGTTTGCACATACCTCCGTGCCTTTAACGTCACGACGAGTTATGCTGATCCCGGTCCGAGAGGAGTAGATGAGCGCATTTCGCGCGATGCATAGGATATGGGGGAAATTTTTGTTCGCTACCCAGCAACGTACGTGAACAGACCGCCTTGCATTGTGCCCGTCACGACCAGAGGCCTACAGGACGTGCAGGTGATCGTCGATCTCGCCGATCGCGTTGTTTCCGATCTATAGAGACGAGTGCTCCGCGTGAGCATACGATTCCATCGGCCGTAGCCATGAGCACGCACCCATCCTCCGTGATAAGTGTGTGCTTTCCATATCTCGACGCTGCCCAGCTCGTCGCATACCCTTCGTGCCAGAACGGGCTGTCTGGGACGGCGACGCGGGGCGCATCTCCGAAGACGTGACCGCACGATGACGCCGCGGCCCTGACGTCCACGGAACAATCCGTGCTGAACGCAGAGGTGCACGGGGCGGGAACCGTACGTACGAGCATGCCAAGACGACGTTCACGCATGCGTGGCTGGTGGTGCGCGCGCGCGGGGGGCTTTCGGTCGCCAAGGTGTTCGGCGCTACGCAACACCTTGCTTGTAGCCGTAGGATACCGCAATCTTGCCGGGCTCGTCGTCCGACACGTCGATGCTATCGGCGCGGGCACGGTCTGCATGTGCGCACGGCGGACCACTGAGAGAGACAGGCGTTTTGCGGGCTCCCGGACGCTCTCCAGGGAAGGGACATACACCTGTGCGCTTTTGTAACCAACGTGTGCGACGCGCGCAGAGCCTGTGCCCGCGCCGTCCGTGTTGCCGCATTCAGCTGCCGTCATAGCTCAAAGTACGCACCTTGAATGTGCGGAGCTCGGGTCCCGCCTCCCGTAGTTCGTCTGTTCGTCTGAGCGTTGCAGAGAGTAGACAAACTGAGTCCGTGCGAGTGTGCTGTGATTGGCACGCGAGATGCGAAGGCAGACGGCGAGCAGAGCGGCGGCGGGCCAGCAAACTTCGGGGCTGGACCTAGATTGCATATTTCCCGCTGTTTATGTGAAGCGTAGGCGGTGCAGTTGGAGGTTTCTGAGGGCGCGTCGCGGAGCATGCGTGCCGTAGATCAGTCCCTCTCGCTTGGGTACGGATCGTGGGTGTGCTGTGGTGGCCCGTGCGCGACGATTTGTGCGCTGTAGAGAGGATAGATTTGGATCACCGACATTGATCGTCATACACCGTCCTCCAGATGTCCTCCACTCACCTTGCTTGCAATCGCATTGCGTTTTCGCTATCGACAGCGAGGATGAGGCCGTGGTGAGTGTGTGCTGCGACGGTGGCGCAGAGAGCCTGTGATAGTTTGGTAAGTCCTTTACCATCGGATTAGAGGTCGTGTTGATCAAGGTGAACAGTACGCAGCGCCTCATACAAGCGAAGGCGAAGCGACGACGCGAACGAGGAGAGAGGGCCTACCTCGGCGGATATCGGGTGAGGACGTCCAAGTATCCGTACGCACGGAGGTCGTGTTCTCTGCAGACAGGAACAAGAAAAGACACAGCAAGACGAAAGCCCCAAAGACGCAGACCAGAAGAGCGAAGTGTGCAGCTCAGTGAACGGACGGCGATGTCGATGCAGAAAGGAGAGAGGAGAGAGAGCGGAGACGCCTGAGAGATGGGCGCTTGAGAAGAGCCAATCAGGAGGCAGGACGCTCGATGACGTCATCGCCTCGTGGCGGATCCCTGCGACCTGGACGGATATATCTCGCCAGCATCGTCTTTTTAGTACTTGCTCTTGAGTCAACGCCAGCCAGCCTTCGCGGGATGCATAGATCTGTTATACGTACGGCGCGCCAAAGGGAGAGGACCACCATGCTCACGTTTCTCACTGACAACTTCGCGCACAAGACGAGCAACGCGCAGTGCGATTGCTGTCCGCAAGGCCATGGGAAGCAGTTCCAAGCAGGTCGGGACCCTGGCGGAGACGTGCGAAGTAGCAAAGTTTTGGTACACGCGTCTGCATAATTGTGAGCTGCCGGTACGTTCTTTTCCAAAGGTCTCACTGCTTCAGTGGTCGCTGCCGGTCTCGGGGACCACAACCTCACCCTAAAGACAAAGCTCAACTCTCCATTCGACATTTTTCCGCCAGAGCCTATACCCGCGGAGCCCGACCCCTTCCCGCTTTCTCCTGAGACCGCACGCCGGCACACCGGGGTTGTCTACGCTGAAGCACAAACCTCGCCCGAGCGTCCACTGGGTTCATGTATCTCGTACGTGTCTCGTATGGCCCTGCGGATGGAGATATATGCTGATAATGATCGTTATGCATCCACAGCACATCGAGGCCGAGTTCGCCAAAGTCCCAAATCTTGCGTCAGCAACCCGATTGCGGCTTGAATATCATCCGCAGACGTGCACGAGATCGTCATGCTTTCCTCTAGCGTGAATCGCTCAGAAGGGCATAGTAAGTGTCTTACGCACTTTTGATCTCATCGTCGTCCTCAATGTGCGCAGAGCGCGCTTCTCTCCCTGGCCAAGGGCACTCTGGAACGAGCTACGTTCCTCGGGATGCGAGCAGATGTTAACGGTTTCTGGTTATTCACGGCACTCATGTATCCAGCCATCATAGGGGCGCACTGGCAGACGCCGCATCGATGGTCCTCGTCGACAGAAGCATCATATTGGACTCGGGAGCATCTCTATCCAGCCGTCGTTTGTGAGTATGCCCGCGTTTACCGTACTCCTACTTCGCATTGAGCTCTGCATTGGGTAGGGCATTTCCATCGTGCGCGGGTATATGGGCAGTGGTGTTACTACTGTATGTGCGCGTCCGCGCAACTCCAGGTCCCGTGTGTACTCACTTTTCCTACTCGGCTGTATATCCGCTCATACTCATGATATTAGCATGAATCTCGTCCTCATCCCGCCCTCGGAGAACAGGCCGAGGCCGCCGGGCGGCGAACAAGACTGGAGACGTGTAGGTGACGTTCTGTGCATACATGTGTGTGTATGTCTGACCCCGGGGTTTGTAGCGTGTATGGAATGCAGGGCACGATGGACGACGAGAGCTGGCTGGCTCTGTCCGGTAAGCCTGTCCTGCTCGGAATTCCCGCCACCGCGCTCACTATCGTTGTACAGATGTGACATGCTGGGGATCGACCGAGTTCAAGCCGAACGCGCTTGTTTACATCGCGATGCTCACCTGGTAAGCTACACATCATGAACTCAGATAGTAGATCTACTCACGTATACACGTTGGACCGAAGTGTACTGCGATGTCTTCACCTACTGTTCGTTGTGCAGCTCACGGCCATGACCTCTCACGCCGCACGCCTTGCAGAACCTTCGACTCGAGCTGCACACCGCAGGCCTGCGCGAGCACGACCGCGTCTGGCGGATGCCGCTGGACGAGGGATACGGCCTGCAGATCTACGGGTGCAACGCCGCTGACCTCGTCGATGTATGTCTCCTCGCCCTCAATCCAACGGGATCTGTATTCTGACCTCTCGGACGCGTAGACCGGTGGCTCGCGTGCGGGCTGCTGAACGGCCGTATTGTCCCCGAAGTCGTTCGTCGAAGGCGTCGAGCCCGTGGACAGTGCGGACGAACCGGCTATACAGTGGGCGTACGTAGATCTCGTAGGGTCAATGCAGGCATGTATCCACCGTGGTATGTGCGCGCCCCTTGTATCTCGACGCGGCCCTGCTCAGTGCTCGTTGCAGACCCTTCGTTCCCGTACGGGGATATCTAGGACGGCGACGGCAGGGGCATGTTCGCAGACGTTCCCGCCTCATGAAGCTGCAGCTTTCATGTCTGCGAGCACATCATGCGTGCCGAACGCCGATGCGCATAGGACGGGCACCGTACGCACGAAGACGTCAGAGCAGCATTCACGCCTGCCTGACTGGCGCTGTGGCAAGGCGACGCACGGGGCGTGGCGTTCGATCGGCACGGGGACGGGACATGCACGCGTCGCGACCCACCAATAGGGAGTGGTTCCCGCACGGGCTGCGGGACGCTCTCCGCAGACGGGGGACCCCCTGCTCGTGCAATCTCTGCGTCGAGGGACGAGGCGCGTCTGCGGGGTCCTCCTGCAGCGTTAGCAGGACGCACGCGCACGCATGGGACCAGTGGTCGCCCAGGGAACGCTTGGCTGGGAGCCCTGCGCGTCCAGCGCGCCCTAGGAGGACCGCACTGAGCGGGTACGACGGGATATCCCGCCCGTGTGTCTGTGTCTGACGCGTGCGACCAGCCAAGAGTCTGCGTCTGCGCCGTCCATGTCGTATCTCAGCGCCCGATTAGCTCTCATCATCGTCCGAAGCACACACCTCGAATGCGCGGGGCCCGAGTCCCGCGTCCCGTTGTACGTCCGTGACTGGATGGAGGGTACAGACCTCCCGTTTATGCGAAGCGAAGGCGGCATAGTCGATGGTGTTTGAGGGCACGTCGCAGCGCGCGCATGCAATGGATGAGTCCCTCTCGCGTATGAGTTTGGGTTTGGTGTGTATGCTCCTGCGGACTGTGGGCGACGAGGTGTGCCCTGTGGAGAGGATCTGAGCCTGGATCTCGGACAGTGCCCATCTAACGCCATCCTGTGCCGGTTCAAGAGCTCCCACACTCACCTTGGTTTCCCTCTAATCTGCCATCACATTGTGTGCGTCCCACCAAGCTTGGACTGGCGACGTAGATGTCTAGCCCATGGTGGGCGCGTCCTGCGACGATGGCGCAGAACTTGACGACCAATTGTAGGTCGGTCGTGTGCAGACAGTCTGTGATGATTTGATAAGTCCTCTGCCAGTCGTGCTGATCATGGTCCATAACAAGCGGAAACCCAAAGGTCCGGGTTGAAGCGACAACGAGACGGGAGTGCGGACGAAGGAGAGAGGACCTACTTCGGGAGTCGCACGGGAGGGCCGAGCAGCGGCAGATGCGCAGGTGGGGCGAGTTAGACAGAGACTAGGATGAGCCAGTTGCACAAGGCAGAGACACCGGAGGAGTTCCCAAGACGTACACCAGAGCAGCACTGATCGCACGGCGTCGATGCAGAGAGAGAGAGAGAGAGAAAGCGGAGACGCCAGCGTTCGAGCACAGAGACGGGCGTCCGCGAGGAGCCAATGAGGAGGCAGCGCTCGTGTAATCCCTGGCGACTGCTAAGCTCTCTCTCTCTCTCTCTCCGGCGCGCGTGAGGTCATCCCCGTCGCTGGGGCGAGCTCACTCGGGTCTGCGTCGACCTGGCTGACCTGCACGACTGCGAGGGACGAGCAGCACTAGTGGCCAGAGCGTCTGCAGAGGACTAGTCTGCGTTTGCTTCTTCGCGTGGGCTGGAGAGGACGTCGATGTTGCTCGAGTGCTCGCTCGCTCTGGTACCTGCTCGCTCGCTCCAGTTCTCGTCGACTTTCTCAGATCCCATGCCTCGTCTTTCGCCAAGGCCCTGCAGCTCTCCTCTTTGCACCGCCCTCCAGGTTACCGGCCGCTGCTGACACGGGTGTGGACGCCACAAATCTCCATAAAGTTGATCGTCTCTGCCTTCGGATCAAGTCCCGTTAGCCTTCGCATGGTTCCATGGCGCCCCGAACAGTGGTCGCGCTCACGTCTCTCGGCTTCGCACAAAAGAAGGACGACGCCCGCCGCGAGACCGTGCTCAAGGCCGTGTCAAGCCGTGTCAAGAAGGTTGGCGATCTCGGAGAGGGCGTGCACGAGATTGAAGTCTTGGAGGACGCGTCTGCCGATCCGCATGCTGCTGGTATCTTTTCGTTTTTGCGTCGCGCTGCCATGGTGTCCCTTGAACTCGCTCCAGCGGTCGCTGCCTACCCCGCTGACCACAAGGTCATTTCAAAGACGGATCCTGCCTCTACCTTGGACCCTCGCCTGACGGTGCGTGCGCCGGAAGTTTGAGAAGCTCGGCTCCTCCCTCCTTTCCCCGGATACAGCCCTCCATGCGCAGGATATCTCCGCTCGCCTAGGCCTCGACGCCGCACGCGAAGTTATCCCCCATCGATCCCCTCGCTCATCTCCCTGGTCCGGGCGCTGCATGACTGCACAAGAACGAGCAGCAGCCAGAGCATCGACGGCTTTGCCTTCATCTCGGCGTCGTTGATCTAGTGCCGCTTTGCAAGGACCTCGACGGTGCTCGCTCGCTCCGGGTCTCGTCTGTACGTCGCGAGCGTCGTCTTTCTACGTGCTTTCCGTCGACCTCTACTGCTTCCACCACGGATGTCGACACCACGAAACTTTGGACGTTGATCCCTTCTGTCTTCTATTCTCCTGTCCCAGCTCGCTAGCCCTGTCACGACACATCCTATGCCAAAGCGCAGAATCTTACCCAAAGTTGTATGGAACCGTCATACAGTGTTCTAGCGTGGGCTGCTGAGACGGGCATGGTAAGCGCATACGCACTCTGCATCTCCTCATCAATCTCACTGTGTGCAGAACACGTCCCTTTCCGTGACCAGGGGCACCTCGGAACCAGAACCGGTCACGTTCCTACGAGCGTCGAGCGCGACCCGCCGGCCATCGCCCGAGGACATCGGCGGATGGCGGGCGCAGCGATTCACCTTGGCCCGGGCCTCAAAGAGTCGTACAATATCCATCCTTGCGGCGCAGTTAACCGATTCCTTCGGAGAGCGCGCTCCTCAGAGCGCGCGTCTTTCCGGGAGGAAATCGAACTACTCCGCCCTACGAATCGCTAGTTCTGACGCCAGCGATGCACAACGAAGGCTTGGCAAAATACGTACGTGTGTTCACGAGCGCAACCACGCTGCCCAGAGCCCTTTTCGTCCACTTCTTGAATCGCTCGCGCATGTCCGGAGACAGCGGCGCCCACCTCAAGCCTATTCCGAGGTCGCCCATCGTGCCCATCGCGCACAGATAGTCGAATCGGTCCCTCAGCCCCGTATTCTCCGACTCTACAAGCAGCGGCACACAGCGCAGGCGCGCGCACCGGCGGTCTCCGTCGTCGCGACAGGCGAGCACTAGGCACGGAGGAGCATACAACTGTGCGATGCAGGAACTGGGTGGTCGACTAGCGTGCTCGTGCCCGGGTCGTCTTCGGTTTACAGACCGCCGCACCTGCTCTACGAGGCCGCCACGAACAAGGTACTTCGAGCGACGCGTCTCGCAGGCTGGCACCTGTCATGATTCATCTGTGGTATATTCTCTGCTTCGATGGTTCTTCGATTGAACGTTTCGCGCAGATGTTCGGCATATTGTACCGATGGAAATATAATTGCCTTTTGCCATTAATTAATGTAGTCTAGGCATCGCCGACGGGTGGCAGTACTTCGGAGCTTGATCATGAACTATGTGGACGAGTCGATGGACAGGTTCCTGAGATGAACAGAACCCTATTATGACAGAAGCCGGGATGTATCGCAAACATTATGGCACCGCGGTGTACGAGGTCCGCCATGAGCGCTGAGCAGGAGAGCGCCTTCGGGGAAGAGGATTGGAAGCGGTGCGCACGCGTCCCTGCTTGCTCCTCTCCCACCTCCATATCGGCCACTGGCACTCGAAACCATCCCTTTCGCTTCACACATCCATACACTCCAAACGACCGTCTGGAAACACATCAACGAACCTCGCGTACGTTCATTTTTCTCTACAGTATTCTCCCACACTGTGCAAGCTTGTTGAACATCCTACCATTGCAGGGTCTATCGCCGGGATCGCACCATAACAGATCGTCGTCTCGTCCCTCATGGAGTCCAGCCGCTTGCCCATAGAGCTCTGCGAGGCTGTCATGAACGCATTCCGGGAGTACTACGTGTCTCCGTGGAGTGGTCGGTTGCTGGTTCCCAGGCTTGATAGGCCGGCGCAACAAGCACTGTGCGCGTGCACTCTCACCTGTCGTGCATGGAGCGTGCGGGCGCAGTACCTCCTCTGGACGTTCCCCATACTCCCCAATAGCCTCCGACTCGTTCACTTCAACATGGCCATTCGAAAATCTCCGAACAAGGCCATCATCCGCGGGCTCATGCTTGCAAGCACCAACATGGCAGGTGAACTCTTCATGCACTCTTTCCCCCATCTGCAGCACTTGCTGTGCTTCGGAATTCGCTTTAACCGTGGGCCCCCTCTCCGACTGCTCCGCATGCGTCTGCCATTTTTCTCCACTATAACCACTCTGGCCCTGTTCGATTGTACCTTCGAGTCGATGAGGGCGATGCTCGACGTCGTGTGGGCCTGCTCCAACCTTACAACACTGGCCATAGGAAACATCAAGGTCAAATCGGAGCGCTTTTCTGCCGCAGGACTCCAAAATCTGGCTGCCACGGCAGAGAAGTTACGAGCATGCCGGAAGCTTACGAGACTCTTACTGGGTAGGAACACTAGACGTGCAAGTTCTTCCTTTCTACTGCACATTCTCGAGACCGCTCACAACCTACTGGTTACATAGCGCCTCTGGGACCTCTTCATCATCGGAATTAATGGTGCAGGCCGTGTATTCGGATCTGCCATTATGGAGCTGCAATTAGAAACATATTGTGCTCCAGGTATGCGAAAGGCTGTCCAGCTACATTGCATAACTCACCTTTTTCATACTCTAGGGGAGCTTCTCAGTATCTTAACGGACTCGTTTCCCACTCTACGCTCAGTCACGGTCATCTCTCGCTTTCAAGGGGACCTAGAACTCCCTTGGCTCCATATTGTAGCCATAGGTCGTCCAATTTCTGGGATACTGAAGACAATTGTCCTACAGCACGAACATGATTATGAGGAATGCGACTGCTGCAAAGCGGTTGTGGGCACAAGCGAGGAGGTGGTCGGTTCCGAGAAGCCGCTTCCGGAGCTGCTGGCTGGGTTGATGGAGCTCACGATCCGCCTCGATGAGTGCGAGGACCCGGGAAGGTGCGCCGCGTACATATGGTCTGTCTTGCCTGGGATGCGGAATGTCTTGCGGTTCGAGTATCGTGCATGGCGGAGTCGTGCCTGGAAACCGTATATCTTACCCGTTGCGAAGTGATTATCCCCATGACTTACGCCTCATTTTTTACTCTGATTTCGTCGCTTTGATCCATGTCTTTCTCTACTACATACCTGCTTACTCGAAACTGTGTTCGATTACTTCACACTGAATCGGCCTTCGTATGTATCCGGCTCGATACCGCGCTGTACTATTATGTATACTCCTTTTCCGTCCTCCTTTTCCGTACCTACCCGACGGACGACGAAGTCCCGTAGCAGTTCGTACGCACGAATACGTAGTACTCACCACAGAGGCTCAGATGCATGGACTATACGAGACTCACCGGGATGTCTATACGATATGTACATATCATGGACGATGCTCAGACTCGGGAGACACAAGATTTTGTTGACGGACCGGAATATTATATACACGGGGACAGTCGGTACAATGCAGAGGGAACGCATGGAGCACCTGTGCAGGAGCCAGAGACAGGGAACCACGTATACGTCTTCTAGCTTCCCGGTCACAGCATTTCCGAGGGCCACGAGGATGGCTGCACCACATACAAAGAACAGGGCGCAAGACATTGCATCGAAGCTCAGCACTTCTTCTGCGACGCCAAGAGAACATTAGCGATGGTTGTTGTCGACGCTTTAACAAGTCTGCACTTACCTCCGTAAACATGCGATCGTCGTGACGTTCAAGGAATGACTGGCGAGGTCATGCTGATTCCGGTCCAAGAGGAGTGAACGCGTTTCGCGCGATGCATAGGATACGAGAAAAGTTTAGTCCGCAACTCAGCGACGTACATGAGCAGACGGCCTTGCATTGTGCCCGTCACGACTAGCGACCGATAGGACGCGGAGGTGATCGCCGATCGCGCTGCTTCCAGTCTATAGAGACGAGTACTCCGCGTGAGCACACAGTTAGATCGGCCGTAAACATGGGCATGCACCCATCCTTCGTGATTCGTGCGTGCTCTCCACATCTCGACGCTGCCCAGGTCGTCGCAAACCCTTCGTGCCAGAACGGACTGTCTGGGGCGGCGACGGCGGGCGCATGTCCGCAGACGTGACCGCTTCATGACGCTTCCGCACTCACGTCTACGAGAACATCTGCGCGTCGGCGTTCCTCGCATGGGACGGGCGCCATTTGTACGGGAGCATCTGGAAAACGCCGATGCCTAACTGGTAAGACGGTGCGCGCGCGCGGGGTGTCTGGCCGTCTGGCCGCAAAGGTGTTCAGTTCGATTTGCAGCCTTGCTCGCAGCGGTGGTATACTGCACCTTTGCGGACTCGTCGTCCTGCACATTGATGCCATCGACGTGCGCACGGCAGACCGCAGAGAGAGAGGCGAGTTTCGCGGGCTCCCGGACGCTCTCCGCAGGCGTGACGCTCTCCGAAAATGCACCACCCTCTGCTCTGGCTGTCTCCGCCTCGAGAAGGACCATCTCCGCGGCGTCCACCGGCTGCAGCGGCGGCGGGACGGACGGATGAGACAACGGTGACGGCGACGCTGTATCGGGGAGCGGGTGCGAAGCGGCCCTGTCCCACCTGTGTGCTACCGTGTCCGACGTGTGCTGCAACCCGCACAGAAGCTGTTTCCGCGCCGTTTGTATTGGATATCTGCGCCGATTGAGCTCTCCATATTTCCCGAAGCACGCACCTAGTTTGAGTCTCGTCTCTGTGGTAATCCAAGCGTTGAGGGGCGTAGGTGGTCCGCGTGCGTGCGAACGTCCTGTAACCGGCGGCAGGGCAGCAACATTCCGGGCTGGACCTGGAATGCGTACTTCACGCTGCTCGTGCGGAGGCGGCGCAGCTGGAGGTTTCTGAGGGCGCGTCGTGAAGCATGCATGCCGTAGATAGGTCCCTCTTGGGCACGGATCGTGTGTGTGCCCGGGTGGCCCATGGTTCATGCGCTGTGGAGAGGATGTAGGTCTGAGTCACCGACAGCGATCGGCCTTGGGCGTCCTCATCCTCCACTCACCTTGCTTGCCATAGCATCGCGCTTTCGCTGGCGACGACGCGGAAGAGGAGAAAGGGCCTGCCTCGGCGGATATCCGAGTCGCGTGAGGACATCCAAGTATTTGTACGCACGGAGGCCGCGTTCTCTGCAGGAAAGCACAGGAAGGGACCTAGCACAAAAGAGTCACAAAGACGTAGACCAGCGACCAGACGCTCGAAGTGTGCAGCAGTGAACAGACGGCGACGTCGGTGCAGAGAGGAGAGAGGAGAGAGAGCGGAGACACCTGCTGAGCGACGGGCGCCTGCGATGAGCCAATCAGGAGGCAGGATGTCCGACGTGTGACGTCATGATTTCGTCCGAGTCGTCCACCGCTGCTCTGGCCTCGAGCACCTCCAGCTGCCTCCAACCCTCTCGAGCATGCGCGGTCTGCACAACTGCACTCTGACAAGCAGGGGCCCGAGCGTTGGGTGAGGACTTTCTATCTGCTGCAGAGCTCTGCACGGCTCAAAGAGGATATCGATGGCTATCATGCTCGCTCGCTGCGGCTCTCGTCAGACTAAGACTCGTCCCTTGTATCTCGCCACCCTCGTCTTTGCAAGTCTGCCACTTCTGCCTTCTAGTCTACGCCTCCAGCCTTGATGCGATGCATCTGTTATACAGCGCGCCGAATGAGAAGACGATCCCCGCGCTCGCGCCGCGAGGCTGTTTGCAAGGCCATGGCGAGCGGTCTCAAGAAGGTCCGCGATCTTGGCGAAGGCGTTCAATGCAGCAAAGTCACGGTAGACGCGTCTGCAGGCTCGTATGCGACTGGTGCGTTCTTTTCAGTCGTCGTACTGCCTGTGACATATCTTGAACTTGCTTCAGTGGTCGCTGCCAACCCCGCTGACCATAACGTCACTCGAAATGCGAAGTCCACCTCTCCCTTAGACCCTCGCCTGACGATGCCTCCGCCGGAGGCTTGGAAGCCAAACCCCTCTCTCTTTTCCCCGGAAACAGCCCTTCATGCGCAATATGCCTCCGCTCGCTCGCTCGTGGCCGTGCGCGAAGTCATTGCCCATCGATTCTCCCAGCCCCGGAACTCAGCTTGCGTACCCTTTCAAACTCGCGATGGCTGCAGCGCCTGGCCCTCGTCCGCTTTGATACTCGCTCCGGCCGCGACGACGCGACCCTCTGCGCGCACATAGCGTACACAACAATCTCGAGCCGTGCGCCCTTGGCCGAGAACGACCAGCACATCGCGATCAGCTGCCGGCATAGCATCGGCAGCATCACCTGTTCTCGGAGTGGCCGGAGCGCGACGTACCGTATAAACTCGAGCGGCCAATGAATTCTTTTTGACGCGATGGTTCACTTCGGGGCGCGCCTCAAGGAGTCGCGCAGCATCATGCCCGCGGCGTAGTTCGCCTAATCTCGCGGAGAGCGTGCTCAGAGGAGAGCGCGCCATGTCAAGAGCACGTCAAACTCCGCTGTGCGACGCGCTGCACCAGACGTCAGCGATGCACGCACCCGGAGGCGGGGAGGCGTACGCGACGGCCTCTCCAAGCGCCTTCCTGGTCCATTTCTTGAAGTGATCCCGCAAGGCTAGGAAAAGCGGCGTCCCCTCGAAGCTCGTTCCGAGGTAGCCCATCGTGCTGATTTTGTACCGGTAGTCTAGCAGGTCCCTCAACCCCGCACTCGCTGGCTCCGCAAGCAGCATGCGCGAGCGTCGCGGACGTCGCGATCGGTGCGCTGTGCCCCGGAGCACACGACGTCGACCGCGCCGCGCAGGGACTCGTTGCTCGAGTCATGGTCGACGATGAGCGCACGCGTGCACGTGCTCGGGTCGTCCGCGATCTTCAGACCCGCCATGGCTGCCCTACGGGGGCACCATAGACAACCTACTTCAATCGGCGCCTTGCTGGCATCCGTCATGACTCGTCCATGGTAAGCTCTTCTACTCCGAGGGTTCGCCGAGTTGACTTCCCTCGCAGATGCCTTGCATATTGCACTCGCGATGCGGCGAGGCCTCTAGATGCACTCTTGGGGCGACAGTGTGAGAGACGCGATAGAGCCAACCTCTACGGGGGTGCACGATGCCCTGCGGTTTGGGTAACACTTTGAAATTGGTATGGAGACCAGTTACAGTGCACGCTACCGGCTACGAAGTGATTATCCCCCGTCGTTCTCTATCGCATCTTCGTTTACTTGATTCTGGTTGGACGGCGTCGCACTACATCGATTTCAATATATCCCCTCTGTGATAGCTCACTATATATATGCCACTCTGTTCTATTTATCACGTAGACGACGGAGTCCCGGAGCCATGGATATAGTATGCGCTACTGTGGCACTCGCGGCACAAGGCTTTCCAGGCCGTGCACGCTGCATTCTCATAGCGTGGACGGTGCTCAAACTAGGGAGGCGTGATGTACTATTTGTATTGGTGATTTTTATATACATGGGCATAAAGGATTCGATGCGAAAGGGGAGCACGGCGTACCTGCATGTACAGCTTATACCACTTACAGTACCGCGGTCACAGCGCCGTCGGCACGAACGGGACGCGCGAGGTCGGCCACACAATGCACAAAGTATAGGACACGTATTTTGACTTCAGGAGGAGCGTATGGGGCGCCGTGGGTATCGTAATGCAAGTGAGATACTTCAGAGTGTCGTCTACGCGGAGGTGTGCTCGAGACATGACGCTCCTGAGACGACGAGAGAACATCAGCAGGAGTCTATATGAGCGCGTGTACAAGTCCGCACTCACATCCCCCGAGACCGAAATGAACTGGACAACGTCGACGCTCGCGGAGTGCGCGTAGATATGCAATGTGGCGGGCGTCTTGAATGCGGACGCGACGCGAGGGCGCGAGCGGCGATGTCGCCATAGCTCAGAGGACGAGCCTGCGGAAGTTCGGTGATGCGGAGGCTGGAATGACGTGGCCGGTGCAAGCGATCATTCGGGGGCGGATCTAACACGTTACTCACCCTCGAATGCATATGGTCCGTATAACGCTGCTACCATTCTGCAGAGACAAGTGCGCGTCAGTGTACCGTTATATTCAGTTCCAGGAATAAGCACGCACACTTCCGCCGTGGTACAGTATACGCGTGCCCTCTGTATCTCGACGCTACCCTGTTCGTCACATACCCTTCGTGTTTGAACAGGTGTATTAGCTATCTGGGACGGCGACGGCACGCGCATGTCCGCAGACGTGCTCGCTCGAAGACACCGCGACCCTCACATCTACGGCAACACCCGCGCTGAACGTCGACACGCACGGGCGGGCACTGTGCGTAGTGTGGGGACGCCGATTCTAGTCACACCCGCCTGCCGGGGGCTCTGGCGAGAATACACGCGCGTGCGGGGCTTCTCGCCGCCAAGGCGTTTGGCTCGACTCACCGCGTTGCTTGCAGCCGTGGTGTACTGCGCTCTGGCGAGATCATCGTCCCTGCACGTCGACGCAATCGGCGCAGGCACGGTCTACATGCGCTCACCGCGGACCGTCGACAGGGAGGGATTCCGCGGGCTCCCAGCCGCTCTTTCCATACGGGGAACCCTCCGTTCGTGCCGTTTGTACGTCGAGGAACGAGGCGTCCGCGGGGGTCTCCTGAAGCGGTAGTAGGACACATGCGCATGGATGGGGCCAGTGGCGGCCCAGGGAATGCTTGGATGGCAATCCTGCGCGTCGAGCGTGCCACCGACGACCGCACCGGGGAGCGGGTGCCACAGGATATTCCGCCCATGTGTGTCGCCGTATCTGACGCGTACGGCCTGTACAGAGTCCACGTTTACGCTGACTATGTCGCATCTCTAGCCCGATTATGTCTCATTGTAGTCCGAAGCACACACCTTGGATGTGCGGAGTTCGAACCTCGCCTCCCGTTGTCCCCTCCCGTTCGTGCAAAGCGAAGGCGGCGTGGTCGATGGTGTTTGAAAGCGCGTCGCAGCGCACGCACGCAATGTATGAGTCCTTTTCGTGTATCTATCTGGACTCGCTGTGTACTCCTGCGGCCTGTGAGCGACGGGGTGTGCCCTGTGAAGAGGATCTGAGCCTGGATCTCGGATAGTGCACATCTAACATCGTCCTGTACCGTTTCAACAGCTCCTACACTCACCTTGGTTTCCCCTCTATCTGCCATCGCCTTGCGTGCACCTCACCGAGCTTGTACTGGTGAAGTGGAGGTCTAGCCCATGGTGGGTGCGTCCCGCGACGATGGCGCAGCAAAGTTGACGACCAATGGCAGGTTGGTGGTGCGCAGACAGTCTGTGACGACTTGATTAGTCTTCGGCCATCGGATTATAGGTAGTGCTAATCATGGTCCATAGCAAGGGGCAGCGGAAGGATCCGCGTTGAAGCGACAACGAGACGGGAGCGCGGACGAAGGGGAGAGGACCTACCTCGGATATCTGGTGAGTCGCACGGGAGAGCCGAGCAGCGGGAGATGCGCAGTCGGGGAGAAGAGCCAGTTGCACAGAGCAGAGACACCTAGGAGCTCCCAAGACGCTACCAGATCTAGAACAGCACTGATCGCACGGCGTCGATGCAGAAAGAGAGAGAGAGAGAGAAAGCGGAGACGCCAGAGCACAGAGACGGGCGTCTGCGAGGAGCCAATCAGGGGGCAGGACATCCTGCGTGTGACGTCATCGCGTTGTGGTCGCTGCCGCGAGCTGCGACTCGGGTCTGCATCGGCCTGGCTCAGCACCTGCGACCTGGCTCACCTGCACGACTGCACAGGGAGCGTCCGCCGAGGATAGTCTGCTCTCGCGCGGGCTGGAGAGGACGTCGATGTTGCTCGCTCGCGCTACCGGTACTCACTCGCTCCAGTTCTCGTCTACTCTCTCAGTTTTCATCCCTCGTATCTCGCCAGCTGTGCCCTGTCCTCCTCCTACGGACATACAGGCCCTCGGATGCTGCTGGCACGGGCGTGGATGCCACAAAGCTCTGTCAAGTTGACTGTCTCTGCCTTTGAATCAAGTCCCGCTAGCCTTCGTATGGTACGTACAGTCTCGGAAGACGCGTCTGCCGATCCGCATGCTGCTGGTATGTTTTTGTTTTTGCGTCTCACTGCCGTGGTTTCCCCTGAAATTGCTTCAGCGGTCTCTGCCTACCCCGCTGACAACAAAATTACCCTAAGGACGAAGCCTGCCTCTCCCTTGGACCCTCGCTTGACGGTACGTGCGCCGGAAGCTTGAGAAGCTCAGCTCCTCCCTCCCTTCCCCGGATACAGCCCTCCATGCGCAGGATATCTCCGCTCTCCTAGGGCTCGAGGCCGCGCGCGAAGTTTTTTCCCATCGATCCCCTCGCTCATCTCCCTGGTCTGGGCACTGCACAAGAACGAGCAGCAGCCAGAGCATCGATGGCTTTGCCTTCGTCTCTGCGACGTCGATCTAGTGCCGCTTTGAAAGGACCTCGACCGTGCTCGCTCGCTCCGGGTCTCGTCTGTACGTCGCGAGCGTCGTCTTTCTACGTGCTTTCCGTCGACCGCAGCCTGCCCTCTACTGCTTCCACCACGGATATCGACACCACGAAGCTTTTGGACGTCGATTCCTCCTGTCTTCTGCCTTCCTGTCCCAGCTCGCTAGTGACACTCACTGTAAGTCTGTGTATCTCATTCCTGGATTGTACAGGGTGGACGGAAATCTATGCTAATAGCCATCGTCAAATTTTCATAAAACACATCAAGCCCGAGTCCGCCGAAGTCCTGAACATTGAAATTATCATCTGTGACACAGATGCGCTCTGAATTCTTTGCGCAGACGTGCACGGACTTGTTCTAGCGTGGGCTGCTGAGACGGGCATGGTAAGCGCATACGCACTCTGCATCTCCTCATCAATCTCACTGTGTGCAGAACACGTCCCTTTCCGTGACCAGGGGCACCTCGGAACCAGAACCGGTCACGTTCCTACGAGCGTCGAGCGCGACCTGCCGGCCATCGCCCGAGGACATCGGCGGACGGTGGGCGCAGCGGCTCACCTCGGACGTGCGTTCACGAGCGCAATTGCGCTGCCCAGCGCCTTTTTCGTCCACTGACACACTCGCGCATGTCCGGAGACAGCGGCGCCCACCTGAAGCCTATTCCGAGGTCGCACATCGTGCCCATCGCGCTCAGATAGTCGAGCCGGTCCCTCACCCCCGTATTCGCCGACTATACAAGCAGCGGCACACAGAGCGCAGGCGGGCGCGTCGGCAGTCGCCGGCGTCGCGACGGGCAAGCAATAGGCACGGAGGAGCATACAACTGCGCGATTTAGGAACTCGACGCTCGATCAGCGTGCCCGTGCCCGGGTCGTCTGCGGTCGGCAGACCGCCGCACCTGCTCTACGAGGCCGCCACGAACAAGCCGCTCCGAGCGACGCGTCTCGCAGGCTGGCACCTGTCATGATTCATCTGCGGTATATTCTCTGCTTCGATGGTTCTTTGATTGAACGTTTTGTGCAGATGTTCGGCATATTGTACCGATGAGGCCTTCGGCCCGGCGCACTGCAGCCATAGTCTCATGTCGTCTCTGCGAGCCTAGGACGCCGAAGATGATCTGCACCGCACGAGACGGTGGCACGGATGCAACAAGGCACGGTTCGTGGCAGGAGAACCGACAGGAATGCGGACAGCATGTGGACGATGGTATCTCAACCGCGCGGAGAAAGAAGGGCTGTGAACGGTAATAGAACTGCTTTGTGGCATTGGTATAGATGTTGTCTGGGCATGGCTGTGGTGGCGGGACTCGGAAGCTTCATCGTGTATGTGGACGAATCGGTGTATGTGCTCCCGAGATGAACAGAACCCTGATATGAGAGAAGCCAGGATGTATTGTAATCTTTATTATGGGAGTTTTGCTCAGACGCCATGACCAGTAATGCCGCGGTGTACGAGGTCCGCCATGAGCAGGAGAGCGCCTTCGAGGGGAAGATTGGAAGCAGTGCGCATGCGTCCTACTTACTCCTCTCCCACCTCCGTGTCGGCCACTGGCACTCGAAATCCTCCCTCTCGATCCACACATCCATACACAACAAACGACCCTCTGAAAACACATCAACGAACATCGGGTACGTTCTTTTTATTCTCCCACATTGTCCGCAAGCTTATTGAACATCCTACGGATACAGGGTCTATCGCCGGCATCGCACCATCCGAGATCGTCGTCTCGTCCCCCATGGAGTCCAGCCGCTTGCCCATCGAGCTCTGCGAGGCTGTCATGAGCGCACTCCGGGAATACTACGACTTTTCGTACCGTTATTGGTTTCTGGCTCCCAGGCTTGATTGGCCGACGTAACGAGAACTGTGCGCGTGCGCTCTAACCTGTCGGGTATGGCGCGTGCGGGCGTAATACCTCCTCTGGACCTTCCCCATCCTCCCCGATAGCGAAAGCCTCGCCCACTTCAAGACGGCCATTCGAAAATCTCCGAACAAGACCATCATCCATAGGCTCGTGCTCGACAGCATCAGCATGGCTGCTGAACTCTGCATGCACTCTTTCCCCCATCTGCAGCACTTGACGTGCTCCAGAATCCGCTTTGACCATGGGCCCCCTCTCCGACTGCTCCGCATGCGTCTGCCATTTTTCTCCACTATAACCACTCTGGCCCTGTTCGATTGTACCTTCGAGTCGATGAGGGCGATGCTCGACGTCGTGTGGGCCTGCTCCAACCTTGCCGCACTGGCCATAGGAGGCATCAGGCTCAAATCGGAGCGCTTTTCCGCCGCAGGACTCCAAAATCTGTCTGCCACGGCAGAGAAGTTACGAGCATGCCGGAGGCTTACGAGACTCTTACTGCGCGGGAATTACGAGTGGGCAAGTTCTCCCTTTCTACTGCACATTTACAGACCGCTCACAACCTACTGGTTACATAGCCCCTCTGGAACCTCACTATCATCGGAATTAATGGTGTAGGCCGTGTATTCGGATGTGCTATTACGGAGCTGC